>WOAB01000687.1:0-29120 GCA_027886185.1 Rheum nobile | reverse complement strand
TAAATACGTTTGTATCATGAGATTTCAATATACTTTAATTCATCTAAAATTCATGTGCGTTTCTCCACCAATTCGTTTGATATTAACTGTTTGTTATTATTATTCTCGAAAATCACATATAACTATGTTAATTCCAATTTGGTTATATCTTATAGTATATCCATTTGGTTATATATTATATTTATATTCTATAGTTATATACCTGGTTATATCCTATATTATATACTATGATTATATCTTATAGTTATATCTAATTTGGTTATATCATATGATTATATTCTATATTATATATTTACGGTTATATCGTATATTATATTGTATTGTATAGTTATTACTATGGTTATATCCTATATTATATACTATAATTATATACTATGGTTATATCCTATATTATATTCTATAGTTATATATTATGGTTATATCATACTCCCTCCGTCCCAAATATAGTTCTTCTTCCACAATATGTACACATATTAAGGAGGAATGAAAGAGATAATGAAAGTACAACTCCAATTAATACAAATCACATCATCATTCTTTTCCAACTTTCCAACATTTTCATAAAAGAAAAATTCCATAATTATATTACATCAATCAATAAGAATTCATCATTAAGCTCACACAGATTGTGGCTTTTGCTTACAATCAAAATTACCCCAAAATGGCATGAGATTCTCTCTCTAATTTAAATAGAGCACAGATCATAACTTCAGCCATTAATGCAACTGAAGTTTCAAAAACCTCAAAACACAATCAATACATAATTGCATCACTGCCTAATCCTGATGTCTTCAGACTTCAACTTAAATGAAGTGGAAGCAGGTGGGTTCCAGTTTGATCTTAATCAGCCAGTGCTGGACACTGAAGAAGATGGATATCCTTTCGATCTTAATCGGCCAACAATGGAAATGGAAGAAGATCAGCAGAAGCACCAGCAACCACCAACAACACAACCAACCAGTCATCATCAGCCTTCAAGGAAAAGGCTCAGCAGTGATCAGAAAATGAACATATTCATGTGGCTACTTGAGAGGACAAAAGATGGTATACCTCAACGAGGGTTCAATAAGGACAGTTGTACAAGAGTTTAATGTCACAGACAGGTGCATAAGCAAAATATGGAATACATGTAGGAAACAAAAAGAAGCAGGCAACAATACAATGTCACCACAAAATTTCACAACTCAGGCAGAAAGAGAACTGAGGTACCACATGCTGATATCATTGCACTACATATGGGGGAGAGATCATGCATCAGAGACTTGGCATCCAAGTTGAGCATGCAAAGAGCACAGTGCATAGGATGGTCAAAATGGGACTCATAAAGCCACATTCTAATCCACTACATCCTGGATTGAAGGATGCAAACAGAAAGACAAGACGGTAATAGATTTTAGGGCTACTACAAGGGGACCACACCAGAAACAAAGAGACAATATTATCCAATGTATGACTTGTGCATTTGGATGAAAAATGGTTTTCTCTTAGCAAGAAGTCACACAGAATCTATCTAGCACAGAATGAGAAGGGCAAATACAGAGTTGCATGTTCAAGTAAGTGGACTCCCAAAGTAATGTTCAATGCAGTTGTAGCTAGACCAAGATTCAACAGAGAGAGACAATGCACATTCGATGGGAAGATTGGTATATTCCCATTTACTTATCAAGAGGCAGCAAAAGGGCATCCAAAAACAGAGATAAAGGGACAATTGGTTACTAAGCTAGTTGAATCAGTGAATAGGAAAGCAACAAGAAGCATGTTAATCAACCAGGTCATTCCACAATCAAGGCAAAATGGCCAGCACATGAAGGCCCCAAAGTTATATACATACAGCGGGATAATGCAAAGGCACATATAAGTCAACATGATACAGAATGGCAGCAGGTATATCAACAAGATGATTTCACTTTATCCTAATCCAACAACCACCAAATAGCCCTGATTTGAACATATTAGATCTAGGGATTTTTAAAAGTATACAATCATTGATGCACAAAAAAATGCCCAATGATGTTGATAACATGATAGATGCAATAAATGATGCATTTTATGAGTTAGAGGCCAAAACTCTGAGTAATGTGTGGATGTCCCTACAATATGTTATGAATGAGATACTGGAATGTAGAGGAAGAAATGATTATGATTTGCCACATGTAAACAAGAAAAGGCTAGAGGCAGAGGGAAACCTACAAGGGGAAATAAGGGCACCTATGGGGGCAGTGATTCAAGCTTGGGAATTGTTCATGGGCATGCAGAACTCAATCAAGCAGAAGAAGACACTCAAGGGCAACATTATCACAATCAGATCAAGACACTCAAGGACCAACATTATCACAAGCAGAGGAAGACACTTATTTAGGGATGCAGTTACTGTAAGTAGACAATTCTTATATGCAACAATTTTGTAAGATAGACTCAAACAAAACTAGGAAGTTTTGATAAGTTTCTATCAGATGTCCTCAAACATCATTGGCATAAGTCCATTCTCACAACAATAATATACCTATAAGCCTCAATTCAGTCATATCTGACGGTTTCTTATGGCACATTACAGATGTGGAAATCATAAGGACTTGAATCTCAGATTAAAAGACTTCATCATAGATTACACATCATAAAAAAGGACTTTATCATAGATGACACAACTTCATTCATATAACAAACCAAATTAAGGAGGAATGAAAGAGATTAAAGAAAGTACAACTCCAATTAATGCAAACCACATCAGTCATACACTTCAAATTTTCCAACATTTTCATAAGAAAAAAATGCCCTAATTATATTACATCAACCAATAAGAATTCAACAAAATGCTCACACAGGTTGTGGCTTAAGATTACAGACTTCTCAAATGCAATTGTATCTCAGATTACAAGAACATCATATATTACAAAACATAACAAAGGTATAAATCTCAGATGTCCCCAAACACCATTGACACAAGTCCATTCTCACAACAATAATATACTTATAAGCCTCAATTTAGTCATATCTGTCTGGTTTCTTATGGCATATTACAGATGTGAAAATCATAAGGACTTGAATCTCAGATTAAAAGACTTCATCATAGATTGACACAACTCCATTCACACAACAAACCAAATCATACTCCCTATGTCACATAATAAAGTTCCTCTTCCAAAAATGACACAAGAATTAAAGGGACAATATCACAACATTAAAGGGGACAATATCACATAAGCTTATAGAGACATACAAAATTTCATGATTGATAAAAAAAGAACAATTTAATGGGACACTCAAAATGGAAAGAGGAACTATATAATGATATGGAGGGAGCATAAGATCAACCAATACCAATAGCTCAACCAGCAGCAACATGCAAAGGGGACAGAACAATCAACATCGACATGCAACACCACCAACAAATCAACCAATACCAACAGACCAACCAGAAGATCAAATTCCATCAACAAATCAACATGCAAATGGGACAGAACAACCAAAATCAACAGATCTGGTAACATCGACATGCAACACCACCAAGAGATCAACCAATACCAACAAAAATGTGACAAAACAACCAAAATCATCCAATTTGAACATGCAAATGGGATAGAACAACCAAAATCAACAGACCCACAAACATCGACATGCATCACCACCAAGAGATCAACCAATACCAACAGAAAAAATGACAGATCATATAGATATTGTAATATCCCAGGCCAAGCTACCCCAGCCACCAAGCCGCCCAGCCACCCAATGGTGTCGGCGCCGGTACTGGTGCCGCCTGGTTGTCCAGCACAAATGGTGATACAAGTGGTAAGGCATTGCCCTTGTATCTAAAGGTCCCGGGTTCGATCCCCGTGGGCAACAACCTACCCATTTAAATGGGGGAAGGGTTGGGTGTGTGGGTTGCATGTCCTTGGACAACCAGGCGGAACCAGTACCGGCGTCGGCACCGTTGGGTGGCTGGCGCTTGGTGGCTGGGGTAGCTTGGCCTGGGATGTTACAAAAAGTACACTTTATGTTGGTGCCTGACCTTGCCGACTACGGGCCTGACAGACACCCCGACACTGCCATCCTTAATAGGCATGCAGGCCGTGTACCCCAACCCATCCCCCCAAATGAGTAGGTTGTTGGTGAGAGTCGAACACGCGACCTCTCCACCCTTTATCAAGCCTCCGAAGAGCGCATTGATACCAATTGTGCTGCAGCGCAATTGGTGACATATATCTCAAGGAAAGGGGAGATATGCCAAAGGTCACGGGTTCGATCCCCGGGGGCAACAACCTACCCAATGATGGGGGAAGGGTTGGGTGTATGGGTTGCAGGCCCTTGGGCAACCAGGCGGCACCAGTACCGGCGCCGGCACCGTTGGGTGGCTGGGCGGCTTGGTGGCTGGGGTAGCTTGGCCTGGGATGTTACAGATATATACTATGATTATGGTTATATCTTATAGTTATATCCGGTCCAATCCGGTCTTCGGTCCAGATTTTTGAAAAAATCCGGTCCATCGGACCGGATGAACACCCCTAATATTATGGTTATATCCAATTTGGTTAGATCTTATGGTTATATACTTATATCCTATAGTTATATACTATGATTATATCTTATAGTTATATCCAATTTGGTTATATCATATCGTTATATCCTATAGTTATATTCAATTTGGTTATATTTATGGTTATATTTTATAGTTATATATTATGGTTATATCCTATATTATATTCTATAATTATATACTATGGTTATATCCTATATTATATTCTATAGTTATATACTATGGTTATATCATATAGTTATATACTATGATTTTATCGTATAGTTATAGATATTAGAAGTTATTTTTTCAACTTCAACTTGAAAATCTTAAACTTTGTACTATAATGATAAAGACCCTAAACCCCAAAAAAACCTAAAACAATCCCCACACAACCCTTTGGGCGCAACTTAGTTGCGCCCAAGGGGTTTTCTAGTGTTATTTTAGGGTTTATGGTTAGGTTTTAGGGTTTTAGGGAGTTTCGATAGAGGGTGGGAGTTTAGAGTCCATTCGAATACAAAGTCTAACATTGATTACTTGATTTGATATTAGGAAGAAAACCGCGATAAAATAGAGTTTAATCTATAAAATAATTCTATTTTTCAGTCTGTGTTCCTCCAAATAGTTGAATATACTATGATTATATCCTATAGTTATATCCAATTTGGTTATATCTTATGGTTATATTATATAGTTATATACTATGGTTATATCCTATATTATATTATATAGTTATATACTATGGTTATATCATACAGCTATATACTATGATTATATCTTATAGTTATATCCAATTTGGTTATATCATACTATTATATCCTATAGTTATATCCAATTTGGTTATATCCTATATTATATTCTATAGTTATATATTATGGTTATATCATATAGCTATATACTATGATTATATCTTATAGTTATATCCAATTTGATTATATCATATCGTTATATCCTATAGTTATATCCAATTTGGTTATATCTTATGGTTATATTATATAGTTATATACTCATATATTATATTCTATAGTTATATACTATAGTTATATCATATAGATATATACTATGATTATATCTTATAGTTATATCCAATTTGGTTATATCTTATGGTTATATATATAGTTATATACTCCTATATTATATTCTATAGTTATATACTATGATTAAATCATATAGCTATATACTAAGATTATATCTTATAGTTATATCCAATTTGGTTATATCATATTGCTATATTATATAGTTATATATTATGATTATAGTTATAGTTATATCCAATTTGATTAAATCTTATGGTTATACTAGGTATTTGAATTTTCAAATCATATAAAATAGAAGGATACATACAATAAGTATGTAGTAAATTTATTTATTTTTAATTAATTGTTGATTTAAAAACGAGTTTTTTTTTTCTGGGCGCAAGTGAATCGTTTTTTTGGACTGCACTACGTGCCGCCCAAAATACCGGTTCAGTGAATCAATTTTTTTTAAAAAAATTCATAAAAAAATTGAACCGGGATTGTGCAATTTAGAGTGTAAGGTCAAAAAAAATGGAGTATGCGGTTTTTTCGCCGAAATAAAGGAGGATCGATTTTTATTTTTTCATTGAATCCAGCCGAAAGAGGATGATCGATTATTATAAGACCTATTCAAATATACATGTATATATGCTATTTTATTGATCCTCTGGTTCATGGATCTTCATCCAAGAAGGAGCATAGATGTGTGATTAAATATTGATTAGTAAAATTACGTTAGTTAATCACTGATCTCTATCGAACCTAGGTAATCTTTCTCTGAGATGTCGAGATGTGAATGTGTAAACAATGTTTTTGTTGATGTTAGAATCTAAATTTAAGGAAGACGTAAGATCGTTTATGATAATGTTAACAACTTCAATGTAGTGTTGAAAACAAGCTACTACTCGAAAGAACTATCCCGCTTGTTCTATTCCCAATTGGGAATCAATTAGAATCCCCAACCATCTTTTTATTAGCAACGTCATCATAACCAAAGCTGTCAACTGGATCGGCGAATCAGGTTGAGAACCGAATTTTAATTGTCAAATCGCTTATATGGGTCAAAATCTACGGCAGTTTAGTGATCCTCATATATGGAAAGTGTATATTAAAGATATCTTCTATCTGACATTATAGGAAATAAATTATATTTATTAAAGATTACATAAACTTAAAGATAATTGGATAAATGGTGAGCCTATATATACTAGAAGAATTCTGTACACTACAATTTTTTTCTGGGTACACTACAGTTTGAAACGCATAAATCTTGCTTAAGCAAGATTTATGCGTTTCAAGGCAAATTGTACACAGAAAAGGCATTTCGGTATAAATTTGAAACACAGGTATTTTGCTTAAGTAAAATACCTGCGTTTCAACCAATTTTTTTTTTAAAAAAAGCTGAAACGCATGAATCCTGCTTAAGCAGGATTCCTGCGTTTCAACCATTTTTTTTTTTTTTAAAAGCTGAAACGCATGAATCCTGCTTAAGCAGGATTCTTGCGTTTCAACCAATTTTTTTTAAAAAAAAGCTGAAACGCAGGATTCCTGCGTTTCAGCTTTTTAAACATATGACCGTTTTGAAACGCAAGCATTCTGCTTATTTCAACGGTCGAATTTAGCCTTTTATAAGAAGTCCCCATCACTTGTTGTGGGAATACACCACCAAATCCGAGCATAAAATTATTTCGTAAATGTCTAGTAGTGAAGAAGAAGCGGATTATAGCACCGAAGAAGAGTTCGAATTTGAGAGCGACCACGAAGATGAAAATTTGCCCGATGACGAAGACGATCCAAATTTCGATATTTCAAACTTTCCGGTTAGTAATGCGTTATATTATAGAATGTGTTTATAGTTGGAGTATATAGATTTCGATATGAATATTATAATTGGAAATAAGTTTAAATAAATGTTTACTTTTGTAGATATGAATTCGTATTTGTAGTAGATATGATCTTGTACGTATTTGTAGATTTAGATATAATCTTTGCATTTTTTTGATAAATGAAGTTATGGCTAAAGGATGGAAGTCCTCTGCCTCCAACTCCGTATGCTTGGCGCGGATTCAAACATATAAGTGTCGAAGGTTGGGATGCACCATTTGCCTCAAGGATTGCAATGTTTCGGGACTTTCGCATAGCATATGGTCGTTCACCCCGTACTATGGTTTAGGGAGATGTGATGGGATATGATTTGTGATTGTAATATTTCAGTACTCAAATTAATGCAAGTTGTGATTGTAATATTTCAGTACTCTAATTAATGCAAGTACTCTAATTGAAAAAATCTAAAAATTTGGGCCCAAATAGGGCCCAATCGGAAGGATTATAGGAGAAACGGGTGAAAAGCTAAAATTACTGAAATTGGGCCCAAATAGGCCCAATCGGAAGGATTATAGAAGAAACGGGTGGAAAACTAAAATTACTAAAATTGGGCCCAAATAGGCCCAATCGGAAGGATTATAGAAGAAACGGGTGGAAAACTAAAATTACTGAAATTGGGCCCAAATATGCCCAATCAGAAGGATTATAGAAGAAACGGGTGGAAAACTAAAATTACTGAAATTGGGCCCAAATAGGCCCAATCGGAAGGATTATAGAAGAAACGGGTGGAAAACTAAAATTACTGAAATTGGGCCCAAATAGGCCCAATCGAAAGGATTATAGAAGAAACGGGTGGAAAACTAAAATTACTGAAATTGGGCCCAAATAGGCCCAATCGAAAAGATTATAGAAGAAACGGGTGGCAAACTGAAATTACTGAAATTGGGCCCAAATAGGCCCAATCGGAAGGATTATAGAAGAAACGGGTGGAAAACTAAAATTATTGAAATTGGGCCAAAATAGGCCCAATCGGAAGGATTATAGAAGAAACGGGTGGAAAACTAAAATTACTGAAATTGGGCCCAAATAGGCCCAATCGAAAGGATTATAGAAGAAACGGGTGGAAAACTAAAATTACTGAAATTGGGCCCAAATAGGCCCAATCGGATGGATTATAGAAGAAACAGGTGAAATACTATAGTTCTACTTTATATTTCATGTGATATAACCTTATATAACTTATATACTATAGTTCTACTTTATATTTCATGTGATATAACTTATATACTATAGTTCTACTTTATATTTCATGTGATATTACTTATATCCTATAGTTCTACTCAATATTTCATGTGATATTACCTTATATAATATAGTTTTACTTTATATTTCACGTGAATAACCTTATATACTATAGTTTTACTTTATATTTCATGTGAATAACCTTATATACTATAGTTCTACTTTATATTTCATGTGATATTACTTATATCCTATAGTTCTACTCAATATTTCATGTGATATTACCTTATATACTTATATACTATAGTTTTACTTTATATTTCATGTGATATTACCTTATATACTTATATCTTATAATTTTACTTCATATTTCATGTGATATAACCTTATATAATATAGTTTTACTTTATATTTCATGTGAATAACCTTATATACTATAGTTTTACTTTATATTTCATGTGATATAACCTTATATCCTATAGTTTTACTTTATATTTCATGTGATATTACCTTATATACTATAGTTTTACTTTATATTTCATGTGAATAACCTTATACTATAGTTTTACTTTATATTTCATGTGAATAACCTTATATACTATAGTTCTACTTTATATTTCATGTGATATTACTTATATCCTATAGTTCTACTCAATATTTCATGTGATATTAGCTTATATACTTATATACTATAGTTTTACTTTATATTTCATGTGATATTACCTTATATACTTATATCTTATAGTTTTACTTTATATTTCATGTGATATAACCTTATATAATATAGTTTTACTTTATATTTCATGTGAATAACCTTATATACTATAGTTTTACTTTATATTTCATGTGAATATCCTTATATACTATAGTTCTACTTTATATTTCATGTGATATTACTTATATCCTATAGTTCTACTCAATATTTCATGTGATATTACCTTATATAATATAGTTTTACTTTATATTTCATGTGAATAACCTTATATACTATAGTTTTACTTTATATTTCATGTGAATAACCTTATATACTATAGTTCTACTTTATATTTCATGTGATATTACTTATATCCTATAGTTCTACTCAATATTTCATGTGATATTACCTTATATACTTATATACTATAGTTTTACTTTATATTTCATGTGATATTACCTTATATACTTATATCTTATAGTTTTACTTTATATTTCATGTGAATAACCTTATATACTATAGTTTTACTTTATATTTCATGTGATATAACCTTATATCCTATAGTTTTACTTTATATTTCATGTGATATTACCTTATATACTGTAAATTTACTTTATATTTCATGTGAATAACCTTATATACTATAGTTTTACTTTATATTTCATGTGAATAACCTTATATACTATAGTTCTACTTTATATTTGATGTGATATTACTTATATCCTATAGTTCTACTCAATATTTCATGTGATATTACCTTATATATTTGTATACTATAGTTTTACTTTATATTTCATGTGATATTACCTTATATACTATAGTTTTTACTT
The DNA here is from genome assembly GCA_027886185.1 of Rheum nobile. Classification (NCBI taxonomy): domain Eukaryota; kingdom Viridiplantae; phylum Streptophyta; class Magnoliopsida; order Caryophyllales; family Polygonaceae; genus Rheum; species Rheum nobile. Next base: position 19,004 of record WOAB01000687.1, on the reverse strand, counting down.
TATATTTCATGTGATATAACCTTATATAATATAATTTTACTTTATATTTCATGTGATATAACCTTATATACTATAGTTTTACTTTATATTTCATGTGATATAACCTTATATCCTATAGTTTAACTTTATATTTCATGTGATATTACCTTATATACAATAGTTTTACTTTATATTTCATGTGAATAACCTTATATACTATAGTTTTACTTTATATTTCATGTGATATAACCTTATATCCTATAGTTTTACTTTATATTTCATGTGATATTACCTTATATACTATAGTTTTACTTTATATTTCATGTGAATAACCTTATATCCTATAGTTTTACTTTATATTTCATGTGATATAACCTTATATACTTATATAAAAAATACGAATTAATTTCATTACAAAAAAGACATACAATCTACGTGTCATACGTAAATACTAATCTGCCTAAGGGCCGCTATCTCTAGACTTCTCCTGTGCCGTACTACCAAATCCCTCCTCGTAATGAGAATCGTGAAAAACAGGCTGAGGAGGAGGAGGAGGCGCACCACGTGGAATGGGAGGAGGACGAAGCGGCCTTGCACCCACCATACGCAATGCAAAATCAATCAGCTCCTCTCGTATGTCATCGGGAATACCAGCTCTCTCTAGAGCATACGCCTTCAGCTCGACTGATACCACCTGGTTACACTATTTTCAAATAAAAAATGTTATTAGATACACATATGTAATGAATGCAAAATAACATACCGTGATCAGGTCGCTGGGAAGCAGTGACGGAAGAGGCACGTCATCATCTACTGGTGGTGGTGCTGAAGGATCCTGCCTCGATGATCGATAATCTACGTATGGATGAGACATCTGCTCCCACCAATCCAGATACTCTGGCCGACAATCCCAAGGGAAACTGGCATCAGGCATGACACCGAGCTTTATCATCAGCCTCGGATCGGCTCCCCACTGACATGCATCATTCGGGAAACTAACGGTGTAAGTCGCACGCAGACTCATGCATTTCTATTGGACATTAATATTCATATTCTTTATTATGAAATTTATTTAATTTCTATTCTAAATTACTTGCTAAACTAATTGTTATTTTGGTAGTTGTTATTTAATTTGTATTCTAAATCATATAGATCGTGTTATTAAAATCATGCATTTAATTTACGCAATCATAAATCATGCTATTAAACATATTTTAAATATATTTTAAATTTTAATCACTTTTTATTTACGCAACCATAAATCATGCTATTAAACACATTTCGATATTCATGCTATTAATTCATGTATGCGGATATTTATATCATATTAAACACAATTTAAAATTTAAAATATACCTGTCGAATATCGGTAGAAGAAGATACTATCGGTGCATCTTGTACGGTAGACGAAGAGGCTATCTTGCGCTGCTTCCAAGACTTTCCCGCGTCGCGGCCTTTCCCGCGTTTTCGGGTCACCGACGCTACAGTACTTCCGGCGGCTTTCCCGGCGACTCCATCTTTCTCGGCGACACCTCCAGTACACACGCCGGCAAAAGCATCCAACGCCGGCCCAACCGCCTGAGCCACTGCCTCGTCCCCCACCGCCGTCGCCCTCTGCTCCGTCGCCCTCTGCTCCGACTGAGCATCAACATCGTCGCCCTCTGCTCCGACTGCTGGCGTTGTCGCTCCGTCACCTCCCCCACCGCCAGCCAAGCTCTCGTCGCCAGCCAAGTTCACTGTTGCCGCCTGAGAAGACGATGAGAGCACCGCCGGTTGTCTTCGGCCGCTATCGTCTTCGTCTCCGGCTCCACCATTTTTTCGCCCCAAATCCATTGATTTGTACAGATCCAAATCCAAATAGGAAGAATCAAAATTAAAATAGGAAGAAGAAGGAAGAAGAAGACGATGGAAGAAGAGGGATGAAGGCGCCGGGGAAGTTGATGTCGGCGGCTGACCTAGCGGGAGATGGAAGACGCGAGAGATGGAAGACGAGTGAAACGCGAGATCTTGCGTTTCATTTCACTTAAAGGGGGAGGGCTGAAACGCAATATTTTTGCTTAAGTAAAAATATTGCATTTCAGCTTTTTACAAAAAAATAAAAATGGTTGAAACGCAGGTATTTTGTTTAAGCAAAATACATGCGTTTCAAATTTATACAGAAACAACTTTTCTGGGTACAATTTGTCTTGAAACACAGAAATCTTACTTAAACGTACCAGAAATCTTGCTTAAACGCAAAAATCTTGCTTAAGCAAGATTTCTGCGTTTTAAACTGTAGTATATCCAGAAACAAATTATAGTGTACAGAACCTTTGCCACAGGCAAACGAGGTCTCTAACTTTGTAAATAGATTGCGACTTGATCGAAGAGGTGGAGGCTGCGGCGGCAGACAGGGTACGTGGTGTTGATTCGGGCAGCCACGTCCTCTCTTAGAGCGTGGTGGCGATTTGGATGTCATCGGTTGCTCTTCGGGCGGTCTGAATTGAGAGGTTTCGCGGCTGCGCTGTATAATGGCAGATCATGGTCTCGCTCCAATTGAGCGAGAACGATCCCTCGAAATTCAGATCACAGGAAGAGCAATCTTAATTCCGGTTTGGAAGATGACGAGATCAACGGCCACGATCGACTTTGATGTGCTTGTCCGACTCAACACCGCCGCAGCGTATGTCGAAGCCCTCCCTGTACGTGAATCTTTTTGGGTATGCTCTCTCTTTTCATATATCAAGAAAGTAACTAAGTTTCTTTCATATTCATATTATCATATATAATTTTCTTGCATCATATATAATTTTCTTTCATCAAGAAAATTATATATGATAATATGAATATGATTTTCTTGCAACTAACTAAGTTTTATTTTACCAAAAAAGAAAAAGAATAAGTGAATTGGTGTGGCTGATGTGGTTTTGCAGGTGAGAGGTGTAATGAAGAAAGTAGCAGGAAGGGGATTTCAGTTTTTTTTTTGATTTGATCAATGGGGGATTCCAGTAGCTAAGGTTCAGATATTTTATGTTAAATATTGACCCACTTATCTTTCTCCTTGTTCTTCTTATATACATAATAAGACTGGTGTGATATGGCATGTTCAAACAAGTGCAATTGTTCTTGTTAGGTCTACAGAGTCTACTTCTTGAGGCCATATATACCAGTTATGTTTCTTTCGGCACGGGATTATACGTTATGTATGTCGCATCCAATAAATCAATCCGTATGAAGTGTTAAGAGATTGTAGATTAGGTTGCTAATTAAACTAATCTACTGCCCTTGGGACATATTGATATCAACCCATCTCGATCGGAGTCAAAAAAACAATCTAAAGGGGGTTAAATTGCTTACAGAAAACTCAATATTTGCTTATTCTGTCCATCCGACATTAATTTTTTAAGACACATTATTTAAAATTGACTTCCGGTTCATATTCAATATGATCCGTATTCAAGATTTTATATTAGTACATTTTAACACAAATAATGTTTGTTTAATAGATGTGTTTATAAAGAATTTTTTTATTAAAAAATAGTTTTTAAAATTTGAATGATATAGGAAAGAGTGAAGAAACAAAAAAAAAAATTCCTTTCAAATAAACAATTTATAAACTTTTGGTCAAATAAGGCCTAACCCAAAATAGTTTTCTTGTATCATCTTCTTTGTTTTTATCTTATATTATAAAAACAAAAATATCGAGCAAAATCTAGTTAATTATTTTTCTGTTTAATCTTATATTAGACACGGCTGCACGAGCACACGCACTAGATATTATTAGTCGCGATGGCTTCTGAGTTCTGACTAACAGTGCAACCCCTGCTGCCAGTTTGCCACTCAAGTTGTAACAAGGTTATAAATGGAATTCTGGTTTTGCAGTTCTTGAGTTCAAAAACCTTCCAGAATTGACCACTAAATTACTACAAGTCAAACCCACAATCTGCTCTTGAGATGCAGGCCGTCTTATTATGTCAACATTACACGTTCCAACACATGAAGGAAACCTCTCTGAAAACTTAACAGTTAAATAGTCTATGCACAAAAGACAAATTTACAACATATATATTTGGCCTAGACCAGATTCAGATCTTCAGGGAGCGGTTCGCTGTCGGGGTCCGGTGAGAGGAACCGGCGACAAGCATAGAACAGAGCTGAATGGAACCCATTGGTGTTGTCTATGAACACAAAGTGCCCAGCCTGCATAGTTGAAATGATATGCCTTAGAACCAAGTTTTGGATATTGTATTTTCAGGACCATATTAGGAGTGCATATCAGTAGAGATGGGAAAGAGAGGAACCTGAGGAACCCTAATGATCTCACATGGGACTTTCATCTCCTTTCGAGCTTCTTCGGCTCCTCGGTAGTTCATCCAATCTTGAAAGCCATATATGAATGTGGTAGGCACCTTCCATTCCGAAGCACTGGATTTAAGTAGCAGATTTAGTCCATGAAATTCAATTACTCTGTTCCACAAGTTGTGCAGCAACAAGTTCATTCATACTGCATAGTAATGTACAATACAAACCTGTGTAGGAGTGGCTTTCGGGCGAATGCCCCAAAGGAGAAAATGTACTTCAAGCACAACTCTCCACTACCTTTGGCTGCTAGTGTGTGGTAAACATAATCTGCATCCAACACCTACAAGTTAATACTTAGGAGTTACACCTAGAAGAGAAAAGCAACCATGTGTGCGACTTGCCTGTTAATAGTCTCGATTCATGATCATTCAGCAATTCACCAGTTGCGTACTCACCAAATCTCGCAGTTGTATAACGACGAACTAGATTAGGACCCCACGGGCCTAAACCTCTACATAACATTCAAATCTCATGTCTATCAGTATCTTGGATATAAAACTGAAGGCATAATTCAAGCATAACAACATTATTGTAACTTATTTGGCATAGTATTTAAAACCATAAACAGCATAGAAATATCTTGGACATAAAACTGAAGGCGTAATTCAAGCATAACAACATAATTGTAACTTATTTGGCGTAGTATTAAAAACCATAAGCAGCACAGTAAGGAAGAATGCATAAGTGTGATTATCTCAACGAAAAGTAGTGAATGACTTGTTAGAAGACAAGACCTGATATTGAAACAAAATACTAACCAGTTCTATACCACAATATCATATCATGGCTAATTTGAAAACAACAATATATCATGGTTATGTAACAATTCCTTTTCTTAAGGAAAAAAGGTCAGATAACACAAGTCAGTATAAGAACTGGTTATAAAAAAGTACTACACGGAGCATGGCAATCAATAGAAGTGCCTGCTTTTTCCAAAGATACAGCATAAAGCTCACATAATAAGAAAATGAAACTTTTTTTTCGTTTTTGAAAATGATACGAGAACTAGAACATGGTCGCTGTAGAAGTGAAAGAATTACCTAACAATTTTTTGTGGTGTAAAATTTGATTCCCACAGATGATTAACTATAGCACCCTTCCATGTTGCTCTAAATTGGGTAAGATTCTCTGACATTTCTGAATCTGCAGAAAACCCTGCTGGCCCCACTAAAATCAGGTGCTGTACATGCTCAGGATGCTGAACCAAGAATTTAACATGATGTCAGTACAAAAAGCAACAAAGATGTATGTTTTCATGTTTAAAGATTCATATCAAATGTAGTCACCTTAAGAGCATACTTGGCAGCAACATAGCCCCCAAATGAGTGCCCAAGAAGTATGAAGTTATTGAGATCCTTGGCTTTACGCCATTCCTCAAAAGAATCAATGAACCATGCCTCCGTTTCTGTATCATCAATGAAACATAACTAAGTGAATACCAAGCATTGTCATTTTTAAACTAGCAGTACATCAAATATTACTGGTCAACTTGGTCAAGCCCAAAGCCTTAGAACAAAAACGGACCAAACCCTTAAAAATGACAAGCCCTTAATTTTGTCGGTAGTTTAAGAAGTTAGAAGATATAGAGTAAAAAGAATTGTTCTCTTATTTTAACAACTTGGATCCTACCATCACATTGTTCTCTTATTTTAACATCTTGGATCCTACCATCACTGACCAAGTTGTTAGCAGAAAAGAATTCAACTTTTAAGGTTGAAGGATATGATCCAAGAGATATTGTCTGTGAACATAATCCATATTCTTTGTTTAAAATTTCCCTGTAATCTGTAACATGATTCAATTATGTAAACCAAGTCCCTCTTAAACATGGTCACAATTCGGAGGTCAGGAAAGTAGCAACTACATAAACTCATTTTCCAATTCTAATTCATTCTTTAAAAAATCTGTCAAGATATAAACTGATCCTATCAAACCTGGTAAAAAATTGCTTAAAATAACATCAATTAGAAAAACTAACCTTCAGTGCTCTTGCAAGTGAAGTCAGGCCTGCTTGATCCACCCCATCTGAAAGCAAAGCAGATTAGAAGTTATTTTTACAACAGGACACAACTCAATCAAGAACAGACACTCCTCTTAGTCACGTAGCACTTGTTTGAATCTTAATTATGTATCATAACGACAAATTACAGCCAGTGCATTATTGCTACCACTATGTACCCTTTATCTGCCTTCTAGTAACTTCATGAATGACACGTTTGTATGCCGGAGAACTTGAATAAGGGAACATTAAACTGAAATTACCCAAGTTGATCAATGGCAATCACCCTGAAACGGCTGGCAAGAGCATCAAAATTTCGGAAGAAGAAGCCCTGAGATGCAGCATATCCATGGACCAACACGATAGTTGGCGCATCCTCCTTACTATCGAAAGTAAGGGTGTTAATGAACCTTGACTCGTTGCTTGCAGATCCAAACCACCTGCGTTTTGATCCCGGCGGCCCACTCCCTATGTTCACTTTTTCTTGGACGTAAGGAGTCCTGAAATCCAACAAAAAAATGTGAATTCCAGCAGCACAACATTTCGAGCACCGAAGAAATCAAAATTCAATTACTCGCAGGCACCAATACTAATACAGGTATGAAGAACTGAAAGTTGGAAATTCCCAATCAGGAGGTAAACGGATTCATAAACTATTCCGACCGAACAGGAAAGTTTAAATGTTTAAACAACAAATTTAGCACCGGAAAGAGTGAAATAAGAATTCCAGATCGCCGACTAAATAGAATTGATAACTATTATGTTAACAAGTTCCACCGGCTACAAATTCATATGACCAAATTTGTCCGATTGAAGCCGAATAAAGTCAAATCAAACGACTATCGACATCAATTACAGCATGACATGGACAATAAATCTATCCAAATAGAAACAGAATCGGGAGTAGGAAGAGTACTTTACTAAGGAGAGAAGGCGTTTCTCGGCAGCGATGATATGGTCGGTGGAGGTAGGGATCCATCGGAGAACGGAGGGAAATAACTTCCACCTGGAGTTGGAAGCGGCCGCCGTACCCGATGCGGAAATGTTGGTCTTGCTAATTTCCTCCGTCATTTACGCCGCCTCCTTAAAGCGTGACAGCTACGCAATGCTAATTCACCGGAAAACCTGCCGCCGGGGATGAAATCCTGTTACTGTAATTTCTGGAACCAACAAGAAGGAGGAGGTGTGGATTGGATTACGGAGAAAGAATTACAGAGAATTCAGCAACCGCAGAAGGCGGTGCCTAAATCGACTGAATATATATGAGAGAGGAAGAAGATTTCATTGCCGATCCGATCCGGACCGGAACTGAGCGAACCAGACCGATTGGACTATTAAACCGGCGACCGGGCCGAGAAGATTTTATCCCGGTCTGACAAGTTCTGTTTTGTTTTCTTATTACAAATGTATACATGAATCCGGTCTGGGCCGGTTGATCATGACGTCGTATAAATTTTATATTTATTTGTCAATCAACGACAACTAAAAAATGTATACTGGTACAGCGGTTCATTACAGATTCTGTTGGCTGTACATGTTACGTAAGTGATGACGCAGATAATCAACTTCTAGAAGCAGCAACCCCAGAGAGCTCTAAATCAAGCCGGTGATGAAAAGGAAGGAAAATACGTTTCAAACCAACAATACTGCATTATACTGTAAATAAACATTACTCCGTATTGTTCATTTATGTAGGGGGAAATGGTAATAATTGTCTTTTCAAAAGTTTAATATGGTGGCCAACTTCTAGAATCTGGCCCCAGAACATGATCCCTTTGATCATATAAATTGATTCCTTCATAGTTACAGAAGAGAAATCAAAGAAAAGGTGATTCATGGCTGCCTACTTACAACCTAATGATTTGTATTGTGTTGCTGGATGTTGAGATGATAGAAACAAAGATTGCTCTGCAGAAAGACCAGCATTTCACATGCTCTATATTTCCTGTTGCCCATCTTGATCTATAACCCACAATTTGAAATACTTAAAAGACAGACCCAGATTGCAGATTTAACTTCAGCTGGTTTTTGGTATTCACCCTTTTAACCCAAACATTAAATTAATGATTGGTGTCTACTTTCTAGTTTCTACAGCTAATAGCATGACAATCGCTGCACAATTAAGCTAGGATCATAATTTACAGGCACCCAAATCAAGATGAGAAAATCAACTCATATATATGGAGTTCAAAAAAGGTGCTAAGACAACCATAAACAACTACGTCTGCATAAACCTACAGCACATAAGCAACAGATGCAAGGAGTCTAGGCAAGCTTGGTTCTGCAGTTCAAACACCACAGAAGCCAAGATCATAAACTTACTAGTATAGTAGAGCAGCCAATCAACAACATTGAATAATAAAGCCTACATCTTGACAGCCACTTGCTCTGCAGAACTCTTCTTGACAAGCCCTTTGGCACACAGCATGTTCAGCAACTCCAAGGCCTCTGCTGCTAGCCCTTCAGATGCAATACCCTGAATCAGAATAGTGTACGTCGTCTCGTTAGGCTTACATCCTTTGTCTATCATGTTGGCTAAAAAGTCGATGGCACGAGCAGTTTGGCCCACTTTACAAAGCCCCACCATGATGGAGTTGTAGGTGATCACATTAGGCTTCATATCCAATCCCTCTAAATCATCAAAGTACCTGATCGCCTCGTCGACTTTTCCCTCCCGACTAAGACCCCCGACAAGGGACGAATACGTAATTATATCCGGTTGTAGGCCCTTTTCCTGCATCTCCTCCAAGAGCTCCACTGCATGATCTATCTTTCCTGCTTTCGAGAGACCGTCAATCACCGTGTTGTAGGTGACCAGAACGGGCGAACAGCCTTTGCTACTCAGCTGATTCAGTATCTCTACTGCAACGTCAACTTTCCCGTCTTTGCAAAGCGCTGTGAGGAGCGTATTGTAGGTGACAATATCCGGATAGCATCCCCGGGACACCATTACACCCAAGTACTCAATCGCCCTATCCATCTTCTTCTCTTTGCAGAATCCATGGAGCAAAGGGTTGTAGCTTAGGGAGTTTGGCGTGCACCCGTACCTAGGCATTTTCTCCAGTATATCAATTGCTCGGCCCAATAACCCTTTCCTGCACAAGAAGTTGATAAGGATGTTGAAGGTGACAACACTTGGAGAACAGCCTTTTCTCATCATATCAGTCAGCAGTTTTTCAGCCTCAACCCACCTTCCCGTGCTGCACATGCTTCGTAGGATTATATTGTGCGTGATGACGTTAGGCTGGCAACCATACGAAGACATGTGGTTTAAGAACTCCATGGCCTCGTCTAGTCTCCCTTCTTTGCAGATCCCGTTTATAAGTACGTTATAAGTGACCACATCTGGCTTACAACCTTTACTCTTCATCTCATCCAAGAGTTTCATGGCTTGTTCAACGCCGTACTCCCTACAAGTTGCTTCTATCAAGATGGTGTACGTGATGACATCAGGAAAGCAATCCCTCTGTAGCTGACGGTCAAGAACCTCCATTGCCTCCTTCAACTTCCCACGGTCACAGAAAGTCCGCATGATTGTATTGTACGTCACAACATCCGGTGCAACGCTCATACGGTCCAGCATACGAAGGGCATTGTCTATTTCCCCGGCTCTGCAGTACCCACTGATTAGGACGTTATACGTTATGACATCAGGAACAGCCCCAGATTCTTCAAGAATTCTCAACACCCTAGTGGCCTTTTTAGTTTTACCAACTCGGCAAAACCCACGAATCAAACTAGTACAAGGGACAATGTCAGGAATCTCACCACGGTAAACCATTTCTTCCAGGAACTTAAACCCTTCATTTAGCTTCCCATTTCTAACCAAACGATGAAGGTGATTGTTGCTCTCATATTCTTCAAGACTAGGGGAATGGGATACATCCTCGGTCACTTTTTCATCGCCCAGCTCCCCGTTGAAGCCTTTCTTGGTATATGACATATTACCATTCACACCACCATAAGCTTCAACCTTTGAAACAGCAAAGACCCAACTCCCCCCTTTCCTGGTAGACACATTGTTTCTCCTCAAATTGGAAAAATCAACAGTAACAGCAATCCCCCGAACTCTACACCCCAAGAAAGATTTCTCTGAACTAAAATTGGCTTGAACCCTAGCCCTAAATTTGGGTCTTGGACTACAATCCCTCACACTTGTGCTCTGAACATACTGAAATGAGCAAAACCCTTCAAGGGTTTGTTTTGCAGGCACCATTATATCCATAATTTACTCCTCAAAGTACCACTCATCCAAATTAGGGTGGTATCTAAAAAGAGTTTCTATGACAAAATTCAACCAACCATAAAAGAGTCTGTATAACCAATTATTCAAACACCACCAAATTCTCCGGTAATATGGGTAACCATGAAGATAGAACGTACGGTGCAATGATAAAGAGAGCTTACTTAAGAAATTCGGTGGATGTCAAGAGAGCAAAAGGAAGACGATTCTTCCTTATCCAGCTCGCCTGTACGCTATTCAAATGGGACTTTGGGAGAGCGAAGCAGCTGCTCTATATCCTATAGAGCAGCATCCAGGTATATAGACAAAAATGATATTTTATCCCCATCAGATCCGACTGTTATATTCCGGATCCGGATAACCAGTGGTGGATACCCGGGTCAGATTGCATTTGGATTAAAAAAGTTTGGGCCTTTAGCATCATTGGTCCTTGTCATGTATGTAAGATATTTGATGGTCTAGTAATCCTGTTGTGGGCATGAAATCCTAATTGATATATGGTTGAGGTTTACGCTTAGAATTTCTTATTGTTTGGGATTTGGGCGAATGTTAGGGTCATTTCAAGATTAACGATATTTTACTACTTTTCACTCTGAGTCCACCCCGTTATCATTCTATTCCAACTTTGAGCTGAATGACTCATACGATTAGGGCATGTTCGATTCAAAATGGATTGAAGTGGAAGTGGACACTTCAACTCCCACTTCAATTCTCATTTTGTTTAATGTTGGAGGAGTAATATTAAACAAATGCTTAAACTTCAACCAACTTCATCTTACTTCATCCAACTTCATCTCCTCCTTCAATCCAACCGAACGCATCTTCAGTCAACTGATTTAAAACTAAGTGTAGTAAATACTAAATGCAACGAAATATACTCCATCCGTCCCAAAATATAGTTCCTCTTTTGACTGAGCACACTTGCCGATGTGAATTTTATATCGTTAATATCTCTAATTAAATATTAATAAAAATTATATTTTTTTGATATTATCAAAGTACTCGTTGAGACGAATCAAACAAGATCTCACATAATTATGTTTTTTCTTATATATTGGAATAAATCTCGAAGATTCTCTTTAAATGTGAATAGTGTACAAAAGAGAAGGGAGATGTTAATCTTCACACTAAGTTAGTAAACTTCACACCTTAAAATTACAATAATATCCTTATTCAAAATATGGTAATATTCTTGGCCATAAGCTTCGGATTTGAATCCTCCACAAGAAAAATATAAAACCGTTATTTATGACAACTTAAACAAAGTGAATTTTATTTAACCAAAAACAAAAATATAATTGAACTTACCGCTTGGTCAAAAACAAAAATACAATTTTATTTATGACAACTTTTTGTCCTTGTTTTGTTTGTCATGCCGGTTTGTCCGGCTACCGAGTTTCTCGGTCTCTCGATCTATCAGGCATGTCTGGTACTTCGAATCATTTCCTCATCGGAAAAAAAAAAACAAAAAAAAAACTCATGCTATCAGCCTCTGGACCTTGCATTCTTTTAGAATTCTTTCTTCACGGTTGAATAACCGAATGCAATACATGATGAGTTATTTTGCATAAAGGTTATACATGATAAAATTGCGGGTAAAATGTTCGCACCCGGATTTTCTGGTGACGCACCTATTTTTGGGCGCAACCAGGATGCGCCCAAAAAAAGGATTTTTGTTTTCAAAAAAAAATAAAAATCATTGGGCGCAACCAGGGTGCGCCCAAGTGAAAGAACCGGGTTTTTTAAAAACCCGGTTCATGGCCAATTTTGTTTTGTTTTTTTTTAAAAAAATCTGGTTCACTTTGGGCGCATCCACGTTGTGCCCAAAAGAAAAAAAATTAAAAAAAAAACAAAAAACTGGGCGCAACGTGGATGCGCCCAAGGGGTTTTTATTATTTTTAGGGTTTGTGATTTAGGATTTTTGAATGCAACCAGGTTACGCCCAAGGGGTTTTTAGTGTGTTTTAAGGTTTGGGGTTTTCGTCCATTCGAGTATAAACCCCACACACCCTTTGGACGCAACTAGATTGCGTCCAGAATTATGGGCGCAACCTAGGGGTTTGTAGTGTTTTTTAGGGTTTAGGGTTAGGTCTTGGGGTTTAGGGTTAGGTCTTGGTATTTAGGGTTTATGGTTATATTATATAGTTATATACTATGCTTATATCATATAATTAAAAGTTCATCCTCTCTTCCCAATATTACCCCTTTATTTTATATCTTGTAAATTTGTTAAAATATTAAAAATACATATACTGAGAATTGATTCTCACACTTGACAAAAGAATAAATTTTTGGAATTGGAATAGTTAATTCTGAAAACATACCAAATACTATGCTACATGAATAATTTATTTTAATTCTTAATTTCATTCTGATTTCTTATTCCAATCCGATTCCAATTGATTAATTCTTAATTTCAGATTCCAATCCGATTCCAATTGATTTCATTCTGATTTCTGATTCCAATCCGATTCCAAATGTTATACCAAACGAGCCCTAGGAGTTTTGTTTTCCCATGATGCACATTCGAATGATATTTCATTCTTATTCCACAACGGAAATTCAGGGTCCAATGAATGAAACAAAAATTCCGACATCAAAAGTGCAAAATAAATTTCAAAACGCAAAACGATGGCCAAGTAGCAGTCTATCTAGACCTTGCTTCATTGTTTTAGGGATTTATATTCTGTACAGTGCTTTTGAGTCCACACTCTAACCAGTCACCAATAACTACAACAGAAGTGATGTATTGGTTGACATAAATTACAAGATACTGATTAGCTATTCTTACGCCTCTTATAAGAATGTAATCGTTTATACATCTGTGTTAGCAATAGATTTCTTGGCTGTAAGAAAGTACTTGATCAAGGTACGAGCCAGAGCAAGAATTTTTTTGGGGTGAAGAAGCCAGAGCAAGAATAAGTAATGTCTTGGAGGGGAAAATAAACCGTTGGCTCACGTTGAAGTTGTCCCAATTAAAAAGCTTAGCAAGGTGTTATTACTTGCACCTCTTTCCTGTATGAGCGAGGTACATCAGAAATCAGAAGAGATGGGCCGAGTCAAAACCACCAAAACTCCTGCATCAGAATAAACGAGTGGGAAACCGCTGATTTAGTAATGTCAGTAGTAACAGGCTTACTCAAGTGCAAGCAGCTCAAAGTCAAAGCAAAAAGCGAAAGCTTAACTGCAGATTCCATATTGCTTTTTTTGTATATTCAGATTTCAGATGCAGGCTATATAAAAATGGGCAAAAACAAATGGAGAGTGGAAACCATTACTACAAAGATCAGCCATAGCTGGGTACTTCTTTAAGTACACGGTAGACACCTTAAGCACAAAAGAATTCACTGTTTCCTGCTAGTGGCACCAAGAATGAAGGGAACAACATTATCTTTATCTATCCTAAAGGATTCAGCATTCAGAATCGCCATTTGCAAATTATGTTGTATTCAAGGTTGATATGCTTATTATAGGCAACTAGGATAGTTTGCACAAAGCTTTGTACAAAAAGCAACTCACTTGAGCAAACTGCAAACATAATCGATCACATAATAAATATACTATTAAGAACATGGTGCTGTACCTCAGATAAGCAACTATGGTGACTGCAGAACAGAAGTATGTACTACTCTTGACAAAATGTAGCTCATCCTATTGAAGGTCTAGATTTCGTTGTCCGAGACAGGGTAGCTTTCCGAACTTGAGGATTTTCTATGGAGTATACAAGAAGGATTCCCTCTTTGTCCCAGCTAAAAAGCATTCTTCAGGTGTTACCGCAAGTGATGTTATGACCTTCCCTGATCCGGAATATTTCCTGACCAACTCAAGAGATCTCACAGATCGAACAATAATTTGACCTTGGTCACCTGCACAAGCCAGGAACTCACCACAAACACTCAGTTCAACACAATTTAGGCGACCATTCGACTCAGTAGTAGCAATGTGTTTTCCGTTTATAGAGTAGAGGTGCAGACTAAGATCATCATCTGAATACATCACAAGCCACCCATGCCGCGAGACGACAAGATTTGACAATGGACTACCACATGGATGGCGAATAGACCTCACGTATTTTCCCTCTCGAAGGGTATGGAAGACACATGTTCCATCCTTAGAGCCACTGATTACTACGTCAAGCTCTACACTCACATATAAGCAGGTAATAACATCATCGTGACCACAGAGAATATGGAAGGGTGTCTCAGAAATGACATAGTCTTTCCGAGGAAGTTCACTTTGAACATTTCGAGCTCTCTTTTCATGCCCTCTAGAATGTTGGACCTCCCACACCATGACCGTGTATCATAGCTTCCCGTAGCAAGTATGCTTCCATCAGAAGTCACTGCAGCACAAGGTAATTACATAAAAGATATAACCTATAAGGCTTAAATCAGCATTCCAGCACTACCAATAACAAAAGCATAGAAGGTACTTGCTTACTTTAGAGCTTTTTAGATGATTAAAAAAATACACTAAAGGGAGCATGATTCCTATTGCATCCATGTCTACCAGTTGTACATTTATTTGCATGTTGCTAAGGGCTTGAATAATTACATCCATCAAAAATCAAACAAGTAGGCATATTATGTTAACAATTCTTATGTCTAACAATTATTTCTAAAAAGTCTGCCTTACATATCCTACCAAGACATTTTAATATCATTAGGTTGCACATGATTTTTGTGGTACATTTAAGGTTAATGTGAGAAAGTACATAATGCCTCAAAACATCTATTGAAACATCTATTACTATGTGGGCATATGCCTTACCTGCAACAGCACTAACTACATCTTTATGTGCTCTGATGCTCTGAACCACTCTTCCATCAAAAAGGGATATGACCTGGAAACTGTTCTCCCAGTTGCCACAGGATATTAGAAAATTCTCAGAAGGTGTTTGCAGTGTTGAAAAGCATTGTGCTCCAATCTCAAACCCTTCAGCCAATGGACTTCCAATTTTACGGTATTGATAGAATATCAGACCCAATACCAAAAAGTGGATCCTGCATAAGTTCTACTGTCAGAAGCACACCACTTAAATGATAAACAAGATGAATTCGTAACCTTGAGGTGAGATCTGACCTGTGAGCCAGAAAAAGTGAAATTTCCACCTGACTGCATTGTGTAGTCAACCACATTTTACTGACATGGTCAGCCCCCGACTGACAAGAACACAATTGAGTCGAACACATTGACATATAAAAGTGGTGTATGCTGGATACTTGCTGGAACAACTGATGTCAGGTTAATAGAACCAGGAGCAAATCTCAAGGGATGAGCAATGGGAATTGGTGGTCCTCTTCTCGGATGTTTCTTGCGAAATAATTGTATAGGGGTCTGCCCAAAATTAGCAATTTGATCTTCAATAGCTGATCTTTGCAATTCATCTTCCATGTTTTCCAAATCAACTGCACCTTCATATGTCAAATAGTAAAATATATTTGCTGCCTGCCACCATACGTATTTCCAAGTGATTAGCTATTAGATCAGTGGCTCAACATCAGTATTTAATAAATGGCAGCAAAAGAAAAATTCTCTGCATAAATAGAATATACCTCAACTGCAGGCTTGCCGCGCTGCTTGTAGCCAAAAACTAAGTCAATCCAATTATGAAGATTAGAGCTAACATATTCACTTTCAAGGGCTTCCCTATTTTTACTAACGAATTCTTCTGGAGACCCCTGAAACAAAAACAGAAAATTAAGTACCAATGACAGCAACTCATAGGATAATTTATTCTTCTGACTTCTAGGAAAAGAAGGTACTGCACCTTGGCCCATGGAGGAAGACAAACATCACCAATCGGTTCACCATCCTGTCTAACTCCAAGATGATAAAAATTAGAGTTAACAAGAAACTCTGGCATGTAAAAGAATTCGGGTATCAGTTCTTTGACATCACTGGTGTTCGAAAGGCAGTTTCTATATGTGCCTTCAATGCTCTGAAAAAGCCGGTCCGCATGGTCAAATTACCACCCTGAAGAAACAAACCATTTACATAGCTTTGCTGATGAGTATGAAACGATGAGAAATGATTTTAAAAAGCCCCGCAACAACAGGATCATTAATGAAATCATCAAAGTTGGAAGTAAAATAATGTCCAAAAAGTGTGTCAATGTTTTAAATACCTGTAGATTCCGGTGTAAAGTGGCTAAGGGTTCAAGCCGAATGAGATAGTACAGCACAATACCCCCGCTTGAATAGTGTGAGCCATAATAGAAACTGCAATTACAAACTCATATTCATATGTTTGAAGATAATATGGGCAAATGACAATCCCTGCATCATTAAATTTAAACAAATACAGTAGGCTACCTAGGAATATCAGGATCGTCGAAACTCCGGTACCTATCCTCAAAAACCTATTACAGGCGAAACAAATGAACGAGGTGTTTGTCAAACTGCCAATGAATACAATAAACATGTCTTCAAGAAAATGCACCAAGCACAAGGTTCACACACCTCAAATCGTTTAGAGTCAAGTGCTCCAACAGGTTTTGAGAGGTCCCGGAAAGTCGAGGACTTGTTAAAATCTAGTCTATCTGATGAATAATCGGCCAATACCCATGGAAAGACTGGATATTGTGTCAAGTCATTATAAGACCTGCCAGCAAGTGTGTTAAGAATCATAAGATATTCAAAGTTTGTCATCTCTCTCCTCCTCCAGCTTTCTCTAGCAGATTCAGCCAACTCCTGGGCTATCCGTCTATCAACTAATGAAATAGATCCAGTCCTGTCCCGGTTACTCCCTTTTGGTAACAACAATTCGTTTCTGGCATTCACTACCAGAGTTCCAACATCCTTTGCGAGCTGTTGTGAAGCAAAATTAAAGAAAACTGGGGCAACTGAATTGCTGAAGAAGACTTCTATGGCTGTGTATCTTAGCAGATAGCGATTCCAATGTACAGCCTTTACCTATGAAAAATTGGTCCATAGAAAAAAAAATTAGAAAGAAACAACATGGGAACAAGAAAAATCATAATAACAGTCCAGTTACCTTAGATAGATTCCATCTGCGATGGCGCTTAACATTCTTAGGTTGCTTTTCCACACTGTCAAGACTATTCTGTTTCTCAGAACATGAAGTGAGATGAACAGGTAATTTAAGAAACTTTTGCTTTTGGATTCCAGCCAAATGCTCCTGCTTCCCTGACTCTGAATTACTTGTACAATCAAAGTTCTTGAAAACAGAAAATCCTGCAGTACCTTCCACCAAAAATTCACCAAAGAAATGTAAAGCACTTCGCATAACTGCCAATTGACCAAACAATTTCCTCTTTGGTGTTATTAGCACACATGGGACTGACATAAGAACCTGCAAATACCAATACAAGAATGAGGATCGAGCTGCCCAATAACAAGCATCACAGATAAATGACGTGCTGTTACATACCTCGCCACCTTCAACCTCTGTAGAAGAGGACTCTTTTCTTTCTTGAACAGGATCCTTAGAGAACGGAACGTCTTTAACCAACTCAGACTGATGGTCAGAAATCTCCTCAGAATTCAAAACTTTCTGGCTACTTGATTCATTATCACTTTCACTCAGTTCTGAGCTCACCTCATCCGTGATTCTGCGTATTCCTTTAAGCAAAAATTGCTTCATTTGCTCTGGAATTGGCAGACCAGAACCCAGTTTGATTTCACCCAGAAGGAACTACAACATCTTTACAAGATGCACTGGCAGGAGGCTGACACAACTTTTCATCAAAACGATAATTTTGTCGTAGTTTTGGTCTACGCCTCCATGAATCTTCCGTCTTATCAAGTTTCCAGCGCCTCACATCACAGTTTGGAAATGGATTTGCAGACCAAGGCCCTCTCTCGTCTATCAGTGAGCGAAACACATGTATCCATTTTTCCTGCATACAAGTGTCACAAAGGTCAAGGCAGCAAAACACCCAGAAAGGAAAAAAAAAAAACATGCAACTGTTTGAGAAGTAAACATACAGCAACAGTCTGTCGTTCTTCATCATGAGCAAGTTGGAATGCAGATCTTCTATTGTCATCTGAAGCAAGGATGAGACTTAGGCTACTCTGCACTTCGTCTTCAAAATTTCTCTTTTGACTGGATTCGGCAGAAAAGCTTTCATTTATTTTGGTACGCCATTCTTGCAGCTGTTTGCTGCGATCAGCTTTTAGTGTCTTTATATAGTTTGACTCATCGGATACCTTGTTTAAGAAGATTAAAGCTTCAGTAGGAGGTATATGAGTACTGAGAGAATGAGATCTAATGTAAGATGGGAAAAAACTCCTACATGGATGGAAATTCTTTCAGAAAAATACACACCAATTACTTATATCTAGTTTCGTTAGTAAGTTAAAAGAGCTCAGTACTCATGGTTCTGGTGTGCAGGAAAAGTGGATAAACAGGTTCCGCTCACCAATTATATACATGATATATAAGAAAGGAAAGAAAGCCTACCGCAGCTAGTATTCTGTCC